>OZ021700.1:11105155-11128532 GCA_963978495.1 Athalia circularis | reverse complement strand
GTCGTATGACTTGGATGATTAATTTAAGGCGAGAAACCCCACGTCTGTATGGTTTGCAACAAAGGATTTTCAACATCAAGTTCTTTAAATACGCACAAACGAATACACAGCGGAGAAAAGCCACACCAGTGTCTCGTTTGTGGGAAAAAATTTACCGCCTCTTCTAATTTATACTATCACCGAATGACTCACATAAAGGTTAGTGTAAAACACATCAACTTACACGTATTCGAATATTTGTTCTTGTTATTGTTATTATTATTTACCAGCGTATAACCGAACTGCCGTATATAACGTATTAACGCGACAATTACGACTTCGAAAAAAAAAAGATAAAAACGAATAGAGAACAGATTGTAAAATTAATGTTACCCAGTTACGCCTCGTCTTGTACACCTATAGTTAAACCCATACGAGATCTCCGCGCGTAATTGTTCAGCTGTAAGAAATCGAAAAATGTTCCCGCAACCTGTAACGGGCGGAGCAAGAAATCTTACAATTGTACGAAGAAAGAACTAAGAGAAATGCAGGTGCACCGCTGCAGCCAACTGTATGTACGTTTCGCAGATGAGTCTTACCAAATTATCAATTATTTATCGTTGTATAAATAGCGTATGAAGAAGAACTGTTTACCGTATAGTATTATCATTTCTGAATTTCAATTTTCAACACACACGAGCTATTCAAATGGCACAGGATAAAAATGTTCGCGAGGATCACCAAAGAGATTGATGTACGGAGTTTTACTTTGTCGGTTTTTGTCAGAGGGGATCAGAATAAATGCGAACTACAATCTCGTGGGCTCTAAAATGAATTCGGGGGAACTACCATTCGCTGTGTCTTGGAAAGTAAATGCAAGAATTCACTCAATCGGCTCTTCCCCTTAGTCTACAGCGTGCGACGGTATATCTCGATTTTCAGCGATTCAATTTTAAATCTCAACAAACCTGAATCGATCGTATCAATATACATTTAATGGAACCTGACTTGCGGTTTCGAAAAGCTCTTCAGGTACGACTCTGTAGAATTTCCATAATCTTTTACCACTTGCGTAAAAATATGATAAAAACTCGATGAAAAGAAATATATAGTTCACCATTCTGCAACTCTATAAAATACATTACCGACAGTTTTTTTTTTTTTTTTTTTTTTACACAGTCTATACATACTGCGGTGTAAACGCTGGGACACATGGTATGATCGGCGTTTCGCATTATTATTGCGTTCCCCGCGAATGCGGCTAAAAAAAAAAAAAAAAAACTGCGCGAAGCACCTATCTCTTGACCTATCGCAAGTATATCGTTGTAAAGTTTTTGTCGTTGAACAACTGACATAATAACGAGATAAAATGTTAAGTATAATATCGAAGAATTCAAAGTTCGCAAACTTGTTCATGGTTATAAGTTCCAAAAGTTTATGAGGCATACGTGCGTACCTGTATTGTACAAGGACCTCCGTATGGGTATTATAAATGGATGATAAATTTTGATCCGCCCTGTAGAATTTCGACAGATCTCAGTGGCTTCATCTCTGTTGACTGCAGTCTTGGCTACCGCTGACCACTTTGCCGACGCCAGTAGCGGCATTGCTTTGAGCGCGTCGAGATAGCCTGCCTTGAATATCGGAGCAAAATCATTATGCCGGTTCTGCAAATCTTACCCTCAGTTTCAATTCGAGTATTTTTCATACACAGCATACGATTCCGCAACTCGTTACTCATGGTTACTTTTCCATGCAAAATTTATTATCAATTATTTAATGGACGAAATAAAGAAAAAAATATAAAGTTGAAGGATTTTGGTTTCCTGCAATTTAATTGTTCAAGATTCTTTGGTATTTTCATTATCATTATTCATTTCAAATTAATTGCGCAACGTCGGAGTGATTGTTGACTTTTTACGATGAAGTAGAAAAAAAAAGAAAAAAAAATTATTGAAATTTCGGGGTTGGAAAATATTTTTAATGGGCTGAATTTGACGGAGAGAAGGCTTGGTATTATATTATACGCACGTTCTAATATTTGGAAGTAATGATACTCGGGAGCAACGCAGGTAGGCCTGCCATCAGCTACTGTAATTGGTCCATTACTTGCTCCCGCGTGGAATGCAATCCAATTAGAGAGACAGAGAACGTTGCCCTGGGCGATTTCAGTCGGTATTAGTGGTGTAGTGTTGTACTACCGCTCTTCTGCCGATGCTCCCCATATCCATACTCTTCAGTTTTCAACTTGATCACGATGCAGCATACCTTCGTATCCGATTAACGATCGGCACAACGATTTGACTTTGAGATTGGAATAGGGAGACCACAGCGATCTTTGAAAATTTGTTAATTAATCTGCGGAGCAGATGTTCGATGTATTCTCAATAACATTGAACAAAATATTCCATAACACAATCGTCGTTTGCTCCAAACAATTTGTTCGTTCGCAGGAAAAACCTCACAAGTGTTCACAATGTTCGAAGTCGTTTCCAACGCCAGGTGATTTGAAAAGTCACACTTACGTTCACAACGGTCTCTGGCCATTCAGGTGCCACATATGCAATAGAGGGTTCAGTAAACCAACAAATTTGAAAAATCACATGCTCCTACACTTGGGAAGATGTTCGAACAAAAAGTTTGTCAAATCAGATTTATGAGGGGGCTGAGCTGATCTCAAAGAATAGGTAACTTACAACGACATATCTTATCATATTATCAATTTCAATATCTTGGAGCAATTTTGGATTTTTTGTTTTTTCTTTCTTTTTCAGACTGACAACGAAATGCGCCATGTAATTTCGTTTTTACTACGTGAGTGCTGCGCACATGGGTAAAGGAAGAAGAAGTCACAGGCTGAGTGGCGAACTGCGAAAGTCTGAAACTAGAGGAACAAAAAAATTATCGCGTCCAATTAGTAATAATCATTATCCTACTATATATGCGAGTACTCCACCTGCAGGCGTGCAGGTGTGCATGGACATGCGACGGATACATTTATTATTTTTTTTTCGTTTTTTTTTTGTCAACCTGTGCATGCCAACAGAGGGAAATTTCGAAGCAATGATGGATCAGCGTTGTGCTGACGGTACGATAGGTACCTATATGAATCGCGGAAATTTAGTTTTTTTCTAGAATTCAAAGCTGTGAATAATGAGATTTTAAGGCTGAAGCCAACGGAAGTTCGAAAAAATTTCGATATCATGTATAGCTTTAAAGATTGACGTTTGAAACGAAAAGCGTCGTATTTCCGACCAAGGATATATTTCGTTCATTATATTGAAAAATACGTCAGATTAAACAATAGTGTTACGTATTACGTATTTTATTGTGTAATAATACCGACGATAGTAGGACATCTCTTGGCACCTTCAAGGCTGCTGCTTAGATGTAACCACAGAAATCGTTCACGTAAACTTTTAGCAGTCGATTATTTCAGTGGATTAGCAGCCTGGAGATTGTCTTGTAAATAATGTTATTCCAATAAATTTAGATTAGAAATAAATCAGAGAACGATCTGCTACTTTCCCCGCCCTGTCACTTTGTCGATCAGGCTTTGGAACAGGATTCTAACGTCTACAAGAGCTTCGTCCAACGACGGGCCAAGGAAATAGTAGAGGGCAGTTGGGGAGCTGAAAAATTGGACCGAACATGTTGAATTACGATTCCTTCCAAATTGGCTGATTGAAAATAAAGTATATTTTCACTCCTTCGAAACGACAACTTACCTTGCCGCTTTACCTCGTCCGTTATCAGAGCCGCTCGATGATTCAGCTTGCGATTTTTCTTCGGGTTGAAAAGGAGTCGCCATCATGACAACGGTTGACCTCCTACCAACGAAATTCGGACCTGGTCTTGGGTCGTTGAATGCGATCTGTAAAAAAGTGAAGGACTAGATTCAGCTTTGTTTTACGCCCCTCCACATTGTTAAAAGTACACAGACTGTACCTCCGATCGATAATGGTCGGGTTTATCAACCCGTGTAGAGTTTTTGTTTCGAACGACTCGATTTTCGCTGTCATGAATAAATTCCGTGGAACTACTCGCGACGTTATTTTCTTCGTGAGTGCCCTCAGCCGATATTTCGGTATGGTTCGACTGGTTTTTATTTTTCGTCCCAGGTGGTTCGGCAGTTTTTGATATTGCTTTTGAAAAGCCAGCCGTTGTATCTACGTTGTAAATGACGAATTGTGCGCCGTGAGGTTCTTTTTTTGCATTATTGTTCATTGACGCACGAATGTCATATCCCATCATTACGTAGGTTCCATTATTTTCTCCCAAACGATGGGACAGAGTATCCGAATGCGAAGAACGACAGTTCAGATCTTCTGAGGTTTGTCTTCTAAATAATCTCTTCAGTCCTTTTGAGAATGTGCTTCCGGTTTCAGGAAGACGTTGTTCCACTGAAGCATTTTTCGATCCTTGAATTGGTAAATTCATCGCATATGAGCTCGACTCATCGTGAGTTTCTTCCTCCACCTGATCGACTTGATCTGTGTGGCTTTTTTTGTTCCAGATAGATGCTTTGGAAAATAGCTTACGGATCGTTGAAAATCCTCTTCCGGTTGCAGACCCCTTAGAAGATTTTGTCAATTGATCATCTTGGGTACATCGATCATCATATTTATCTATTGGAGCATAATTCAATTTTTCGTTCGAATCGATGGGTTGTTCATTAGACGTACTAGTCGTATACCCTGTTTTTGAAATTTCCAAGGATTCTTCTGAATTGCGGATTATTTCCTTATTGGTGTTACAATTGTCGGTGCCGATAGCAAATTCTAGCGATTTAACAGCCACTAACTCTTCTCCTTTATATTCGGATATTACGCCAGACTTTTCTTTTTTTATCCCATGCTCTTTACCTTTGTCGTTGAAACCGTCTGACGCTGACTGAAGGGGTAAGTTAACGGCGACCTTGAACTGTCCCTGTCTGATACTCGCCTTTGAGTCGGCTGCGACATTAAACTCCATTTTTTTTCGTGAAGAATTACTGAATATACGAGATAATGAGTCTGCAAACTTTCTCACATTTCCCTCGAACTTTTTATTTCGGGCCCGTTCTTGCTGCAGGTTATCAGCTTCAGAATCTCGCATGCTTAACAGCAATTGTTTTTCTTTGATGTCAGAATTTTCATTCGATTTCATCACCCTAGGTAATAATGTACTCGCGTTATTTCCAGCCATCGAATGCTCAGAAACATACGCCTCAGTACAGTTCGCTCCAAAGTCTTGAGTTTTATTTTCAATTTGTCTCTCAATGAAATTGCTTTGAGTAGATGCTTCATATGATTTTCGAGCAATGTTTCCGATTGCCAGGGGAGTATCTTCATCGTCGAGTAACTTATGACCGGGTTTTTCTCTGTTTCGATTTTCCTTTACGTCAGTTTCTAAAGATTTTGTACTTTCTATGAACGGAATTTTCAACAAATCAACACTTTCTTCATCTTTACAACCAATGTTGGATGTGTCGGCCACTAGCTGCAGAATTATAGAGTTTGCCGAGACGAGAGCAGATTTCGATTCCTCGATTCTGCTGAGTCCTAGTATTTGCTCTTCAGATCTCCGCAGATTCATCGATCCATTGCTCCTCTCCGAAAACGTATCTCTCCCATCGAAATTAAGAATCAAATATTTACTTTGGACCTCAGGCGAAACCGTGCCTTGTTTATTTTCAAGTTTCTCAGCTGCAGAATCAACACTCTGTAATCCTGTTTCGGAAATCTTATCCCCGTTCCAATTTTTTGAAGGAACCGATACCACCTCATTCCTGGAAGAATACACTCCAATGTTTTTCGAGGATCCTCGATTTATTTGTGATAAAGTTTTCTGCGATTGATTCTGCGGGACTTTCTTTTCGCTTTCAATTAGCATAATTTCCGCCGACGCCCGTGGGGAGCTCATTAAATTATCTAACGAATTAATTAAGTCCTCCAGAACAGAAATTGGCTCTGATAGATCGGGATTTTTGATCTCTGCATTCTTCAATTGAACTTCTGTAATTTTGCTGTGAGGATTTTGCGAGGGTCTTAGGTCATCGGACTGAACCTGAGGACGATGACTTAGAAAGATGGATGACTTATTTTCGATTGTTTTAGCCGCTAAATATTTATTAGGAAATAAATTTTCGCTTTCAGCGGTAGACATCAAACTTTTTTGACAATTAAAACGATCGTACAATTCGTCGTTGTCCTTTAGGGTCAACCGTTCAAAGTCGACCCCATCGTTTTGAGTATTTCCAAATTCATCGACAATATTTATAAACTCATTTGCCACCGAGGTACGTTCAATTTCTTCGGATCCATTAAAAATTTTAACGTGCTCGGCTAAACTGATGGATTTTTTTCGCTTCGTAGAAAGATTCCTACTTTCAGAACTTGGCAAAGATATTTCCATTACCGGTGAAAACTGAATCTGGTCGTCGTCCACGACCATTTGAGATGCTGATGAAGTACCTAATCTGTCGAACATTATTTCTCTTTTGTTAGACTGTTGTACTTTCAGGATTAAACTGTCTTTAACTCGCATGCCGAGAGTATTTGAACTACGGTTCGTTAGTTGGTCGACATTATTTTCAACTGTACAAAAAACCGCGTTGGTGATCGTTTGAACTACATCTTTGACTTCTTCCACTGCGTCACAATCATTTACCTCAAGTGGATCAATAATATTCGGTAGTACGCGAGGATTGAAAACTTTTTTTGTTTCTAAATTTTCATTCTCGTTCCTTAGATTTGCGCTGGTATTTGGAAGGAATGAATCTTCACCGTTTCGTGGGACCTGATCGTGATCAGAATTAGTCATTTCATAGTCGGGGTGCTTTCCATCTTCCTCGTTGATCATGATCTTCGATCGTTTATTTGTCGTTTCTTCTTCTCAAAGAGTCAGAGTGTCGTTTTTTTTCACATCATACAGACGACGATTCAGCTAAATTCTACGTGATTCGAATCAGGATACGTGCAGGCAGCAATTTAGTAAACTTTTTTTTTATCTCCTGATTGTACGAAGACATTGTTGAATCACAATTTCGTTAATTCCAGAACATTAAATTCTTGTTCCGCACAATCGGTTGTATAGTTCACCTCACCTGTGACATACATTCCAATCGTTCATCACTCAAATTATAATTACAAAAAAAAAAACAGTAGCGCTTACGCAGAGATCAGTGCTTTCGATTAATGGCTTTGATAAATACTCGAACTCTGGGAACGTTAGCACCGACTTGCTTTGGTTTGACAAGGGCTTCTTTATTGAGTTTCACAATGCTTAAAACCTCCGCTATCGATTCACGTAAAACGTCTAAACATTCGTTTACTTCACGTGTTAACTGATTATCCGGTTCGATTACTATACTCTCCTCGCTATTACCATCCGGCTTTATTTTAGCAGCAGCCGAAATAATCTCAACGTCCGACATTACTGTAATTTAACGGATTATTCTGATTGCACGTACATGTATACCTTAGCACAACGATTCTTCGATGAATTCATTCGTTCCGATTATCTATAATGATTAATATCACTTTAAATTTTCTCGCAGGTGATGAAGCAAATTTCAGGATAAAATTAGAAATGGTGTAATGTTCTTGACGCGACAGTCCGAATACAGCAAACAACTTACCATTTCTTGAATCCCGGCATTTGTTTTGTAATCACAATTTGATTTTTCTACGTAGCATTCCGCGATAATTTCGTTCTACTAAATAGCCAACATTCTTTCTCGTGTTTTTTTTATGTTTTTGTTTATTACATAGGAGTTTTTACAGTAATTCGAAGTAAATATTTTCATTACTAAAATTACAATAGTTTCGTAATTATAACGCATTCATTTAAATATACCATCACGTTCGTAATTATTTACAACATTTTCACTTAATTAGATATTATGATAATAATTATTATTGTTAGTATATCATTATTGTTATTACATATCTCGATCATCTAGCAATATAGTGAAAGAGTGGGATGAAAAATTTCCTCGTTCGTAATATTTACAATAAATCTCCCTTATTTTATTGCCTCTCATTGTATGTTTTAATATTCTTATTTTTCTATTTTTTTTTTATTTTTATGTTGTTGTTGTTTTTGTTGTTTCTCGTTTTCTAATATTTAATTGTGTGTTTCATCATCGCTAGTATTATACGTATAGCTATATAATAATATTATTGTAATTCAATAATTAATAAATATATTGTTAATATATAATAAATTTCATTCTAATAATTTATTAGAACTACTATATATGGGGCACCTATTTGATCTAATATATCATATAATAAATGACGTTAAAAGAATTATTCAGCGGTTACTGCAACAAAGCAGACCTGTGGTCGATATATTAAAGCACTGCAGTTTTAAACATGGTTCTTTCTCGCATAATAATCGTATCGATTTGACGCAACGATTTGGCGCAGTCGTGGAAGCTCTCGCGCGTTTAAACAATTTTCATACAACGAGGAAAAAACACGAAAACCACCCTATATAGATCTTCAGAATTATTGTGGTACTAAAGGTCGTAAGTTATAACTCTGGTTAAGCTGTACAGCATGCGTAACAAATTACGATTCTGCCAGTAGGGTTTTGCTCTGCTTCGGTTTGTATAGATCAACATTCACAGCTATCAGCTGTATAGGTTTATCGGTAATCGGAGCTGTGCACGAACCGGATTTCTACGTTACACGCGACACACGATCGATCTAATCGACAAGATTTTTCATTTTTTTTTCATTATTGTTAATATATATATAAATATAGAATTTTGTGTATTTTTTTTTTCTGCTAAGAGCTGATATCACATTATACGCGTGAAAGACGACATAGAAGTGAAGAAGAAGTATAGAAATTTCAACTTTTCACTACTCTTCTATAGTTATCTTATTAAGTTTAAATATATGTATAATATTGTATTATTTAGATTGGTTAAAATCTGATTGTTACGTTATTTTATTATTATTATTTCTTTTTTTGTTTAATCTCAAGAATTACACGTACCTCTCCGTTACATGAAATTAGAAAAAAAAATCAAATAAAAGTCATTTCTTAATGATCAGAATCCTCATCTGCAATTATACAGAATTCATTAATTGAATCCATACTAAATAATGAACGAGCAGCGTCCAAGAAGGTCCAAAGTATTCATGATTCTAAGCGCTGTACAGGAGGACCAGCTCACCTGATTTTTCAAATAACTCGCGACGAAAAAAATTATGGAATCATACGTTGATATATCATGTGGACGGTGTGAAAGCGATAAATGCAATAAAATCTTCACTCAATAACAATAAATAAATAAATAATACCGGTAACAATAAATGGTTGTTTTTTTTATAAATAAAATATTTTGTTTAAACGGAACACAATGTGGAGATATTATTTATATTACATACCTAAGTGGATTGCATCGTTTGACTATAACGTATTTTTATGCCTCACCTTATTATTGTAATATTTTTTGTTTCGATTTATTTCACCCTTTATATCCCGTATCCTCCGCTCCCTAAGCCAGCCTTTGTGTCAACGGGTACTTGCTTGTGAAAACAGTCTTCTAAAAACTGAGCCATCGACAAGTAAAGATGTCCTTTTACTCCTGCCAAACTGTGGCTCTCGTCGGGATAGACCTAATAAAAAGAGAAACAAGAAAAAAACAATTTATACGCACATAAAATTCACCCTCACAAATACATTTGATACACGTAAGCTGTGGAGAAATAGAATTTCAAGTAGCTTTCTCACTTGCTGACGGAATAGAATTCCTTTCTTTGCGAGGTGCCCCGCTAGCGCCATGCTCTGTTGAAATTGCACGTTGTCGTCTGCCGTACCGTGAACCAGATAATACATTTTGTTTCGTAAATGCTCGACTTTTTTGAAAACGTCAGCTTCTTCGTACCCCTTGTAGTTTGACGTCACGTTCGGAGATCCCATGTATCTTTCGGCGTACGCGGAATCTGTACATCATTATTATCACCATTTTATATTTACGTTTCTATTGGTTTTTCAACACCCCTATAGATAAGATAGATTTACGGTTCAAATCGTACGCTGTATGCGAATTGATTTCTGACACTAACCGTAAAGCTTCCACGAAACAACCGGAGCGACGCTGATTCCGCATTGGAAAACGTTTTGATCAGATTGGGCCAAGGCTAAAGCGGCAACAAATCCTCCGTAACTCCAACCCCATACGGCGACTCGTCTTTTGTCAACAAAATGTAACGAGTCTCTCAAGTACCTGGAACGAAAAAGAATCACTCCGTTTTTTTGCGGAAGAATTGATACAAAAAAAAAAAAAGACGAAAAATTAATAGTTTTGAAAGTCAGGTTTTATTCTAATTCAAAAGTGTTTCACTTCAAATTTCATCGTCTTCAATTTTTCACGTTCCGATCAGTAGGTACCTCCACAGATATATTTACTCACTCTGTCACTTCCAGCTGATCTGCCACCTCGACTGATCCCAATCTGTAATAAACCTCGTGGAGTAATTGATAGCCTTGACCTCCGCTGCCTCGACCATCAATTTGAGCAACAATTGCTCCCTTGCTACTCGCCAGGTACGTGTTCCAATCAATTTTAAATTTGTCCGTTACCAATTGCGAACCGGGAGCTCCGTATCTGTACGTTGAGAGAAAAAAAAAAAGAGAAAAACAAAATTAAAAAAGGAACCATGTCTATTTTAGTTTCCGTGTGTGCTTTTTTCTTGCAATTATTATAATTTCGGAAAATATCATTCAAACGATTCAAAATTAGAAATTTTGCGATCGTGAAGTTTACGTACACTTGAACCACCATAGGATACCGCGTTATTTCTTCTTCTCGCAAACCAGGCGGTAAATGAAGACGTACTTGAGCGTTATAACCACCGCTCATTTGCACCGGGAACGTCTTCACTTGAGGTAGAGCAATTTTAGCCACTCTTTCCTGAAACACAGGATATCATAAGCTAATCAAAAGTTATTATACATAATATAATCCCGGTCAAAATAACTGAATATCATTATTATTTTTTTATTTTTTTCCCCAAGAAGTTTGAATCTCGTTTGCAGAATAAATGAGATTGCCAAATCCGCGGAATATCCGAGACCGAAATTAGGGACTAACTTTATTTCGCAATCTTGATAATTGCTGCCAATTGTCTGAGTCTCGTGAAACCGCGACGAAAGTTTTCTTTTTATCGTCTCTTTCTTTTTTTTCCCCTTCCTTTTTCTTTGTAGTCTCGCTCAAGTTCTCGGAGTAGTATAATATTACGTAAGGGTAGATTAAAAATATGCTAATTACATTAGCCCACTTTATATTGTCTCGCGTTAAATTTTCTGCCCTTTTTTTTTTTTCTTGTTTATTTTGGGGAGGGCATGTGGGGGCGGGGAGGAATCGCCAGCCGACAAATATTATTTCACGAAGTTAATTATTATTGTGGCTGGAAGAATATGTTGAGTCTTTTCCACATACTTTGTTCGAATATATACATCGAACGAGCGGAAATGAAATATAAACGCGGGCTCAGCAAAAAGGGAATCATTTCCTGGACAACAAACCTTATGAGGGATGTTTCATAATGTATAACTCGTGATCGGGCGATTAGCTGTACAGAATAATTGGAAGAAAAAAAATTCTGTCAGTTTCCCTTTTTCCCCATGGTTATAACTTTGGTTGCGAATCGAATTTACTTATACCTATACATGTACGCGCGTGCGGTGATGTTGTTTTTGTTGAATTTTTTTTTCTCTCGCTGAACGGAAAGGTGTAATAAATTGTTGCACGCGTGGTTTGTAATTTTCCCGAGGTTTCTGTTCGAGTCCCTGAGGTGTCATTAATTTTATTTGTTGACCTACCCGAAGCGCGGTGTTGTTTTGCAGAAGTCCAATGAAACGGGGCTCTGGTAAGGTGGTTTTATAGAGGGCAACCGTTGGTATACTCGGTCCAAGACATTCCAAAACGAAGTAATCCAATCCCGGTGAAAATATCGCGTTATGATATTGGCAGGTGTCCGAATTTTCTGAAAAAACAAAATAAATACCTTTTTTACATTATCAATGTGAAAAAAATTTGATGTTTTGTTTTCTGTTTGTTTATTTATTTTTTTTCTTTCGAATTTCTCTGATGCAGTATTTTTACGATTCCCCCAGACATCCCTGTTTCTACCCTAATACACTATAAATATACATAGCATTCGGTATATATACATATATATGTACAATAAGCCGCATATAAAAAAACACTGGATTTTCATGCCCTGCTGCACGTGTAATTATTTTTATGTGTAATTTAACATAACCTGATGAAGTGTTTTAATTATTTTCTGTCACGTATGTGTACTGATGTAAGTATTTGTTTATACACCTATGTATGTGCATGGCCCGAAATTTTACGGAGAAAAAAAATTATTCCGGAAATTCAGGATCGCTCGCCCTTAATTTAGACAATTAATAAAGATGGCGTACATGCTGGTAAAATTTATCTATAATATCACAATAATATATTAAAGTTTTTTTTTTTTTTCTTCTTTGGAAGAGCTTGTTAATTATATTCGGTGAAAATTTAATTACGGGAGGTACAATACGATCTACCCCACTGGTTTTTTTATTTTTATTCTCGCATCTTGCCGATTTTATTTCGTGCTCTTTTTTACATAGCCCCATTTTTCTCGCCCACTCAACCGATATTCCCTTTAACTTTCAAATCAGCGAGGCCTCCTCGGCAGCAGAGTCGACACGACGCCTTTTGTGTTCCCCATTATAAGTATAGATGCATTACAAAAATAGAATTGGAATATTTATTGTGAACGATAAAGAATGAAAAAAAAATGAAATAATCGTTATGATAATAATAAAAATAATAACAAGAATGACTAATTGAATCAAATCTTATTGTTAGACTTTGCGTGTAAGTCACTATACCTATATATGCACTGTTTAAATAACAAGTAGGTATTATATAAGTTCAAAAGTCGTAATAATATTTCAGGATTTAAGTTTTCTATTTTATGCAGGAAAGTTGCACATCGTAGCATTTGGATGCGATCCAAATATCTTCCATCGAATGAAAAGTCAAATACAGATGCTCATTGGAATCTCGATCTTGTGTAAAATTGAAGAAAATTGAATTGGATGCTATAAACAGTCTCGGGTGCTTCCTTATACTTGCCTACGTGAAATTACATCCGGACGTTATTCAGGTTCCAAATTTAAAAAAAAATTGGTATCGAGATACAACCTATACGTTTGCAGCTTCTGAGAAATTTCAGATAGAAACATAATGGGCAAATATGTTTTCTTTTGTTTTAGCGGGTGTTCTTGGGATGTGCTTTACTATTACCTGGAAAAAAATTAGAATGACTAATAGAAAAAAATTATCCGAAGTTCAGAACCTGGTCGAGTTAATATGGAACGCCCTGTACAATACGTGATAAGTACGTACATACGTATAAGTCTGTACAGGTATATACACCAAAATTGAAACTCGAGCACATAAATTTTTTCTCATATTTCCACGCAATTATATTGTGGACGCGAAGTATCCTCAAAATGACCCCTGACCTTCGTCCGCGCTTGTTTTAATCGAGTCAAACCACCCGGCTGTGTACTCGATACGCGCTTCTCTGACACATTTTCAACGCACGGCTGAGTATCGAAAAACAAAAAAAAAAAAAAACACACAAAATTGAATAATAAAATTAGGAGTTTCTAAAAATCGAAGTCGCGGCAGTATTGCATTAACTGTGTGTTTTTTCTTTCAAACTGATATAGAAGTAAGCTAGATTTTATTACAAAGTGATCCCAACAATTCCACGCGTGATTTATTTTTAATTTCTTTTCAGATTTCGGATGGTGTAACGAGTGTTGATATCGTATAATTGCGTGTTCCTTGCGTGTATAATCTTCGGTTTGTTTGTTCGTTTGTTTTGTTTTGTTTGTACAACATACAGTATAACAGAGAGTTATGACGTAAAGTGTTCAAAAAGCGCGTTACACCATATAACAGAGTAATAATAATAATTTATACAACATCAAATATATACGTACATAATTCTGTACAAAGTAACGGAGAAAATAGATTAATATTACGTATGAACATTTAATTGAAACATGATATAAAAAAACTTGTGATGCCAGATGCAGAGCAATTAACAATATCATAGGTATACCCAGACAAGAGATAATAGGTATAATAATGTAATTTTATCAACTTGTTACGTGACTCAAACTTCTCCTTATGTTGAAACATAATATTATATTGTGCTTTCACGGTGAAATCGGCGGGTACGTGCGTTGCCATTTTGCAGGCGCTATTTTACGCAACCTAGTAGCGCCTGCATAATGGCAACCCAAATGACGACTCACCAGTTTCAATGTGGAAGTACGGCTTTATTTTATAGATTTAGGGTATAGGGTAGGTAGGTAAGGTTACGTTAGCGTAGCGTAGGTTGTATGATAGTAAAACCTTCTGCCCAACGTATATCGACAATTAATTCTTTCGATTCTCCTTTTTTTTTTATTATTATTGATTGCGAGCAAAGCAAACAATAAAAAATAAAATTGGTCCGAGTAATGCTGTGTGTAATTTGAACATGGTTATTGAGAAGGGTATACAGATATAAACTTTTTTTTTTAATAACCAGAATAAATCGAGCAATATGAAAATCATGAAGAAAGCTGCAACGGCGCTCGTTATTTGCAGTAGGTACGTATATTTAAAAATACGTAGAGTACGATTAAAATTGAAGAAAACAAAGATAAAAACAATTAAACCAACGGTAACGACGGATGATTTCCTCTAGCGATATATTAATGTATATACCTGTACGTCAATCCATGATGAGTGAGACACAGATGATATAATTTGTATGATATATTTTTACTTGCATCGTTGAATATGTATAAATATGGTAATTGTTAATTTTGTGTTGTTCATGAATGCAGTTGTTTTATGACGTGTCATGTATGTACCTGCGACAACGAAGCACAAAGGCTGCACAATACAAAACAGAAATAAATAAATAAATAAAAATGAATAATAAAAAACAATCTTTCATCAAAATTATAATGATTGAAAAAAGAACGGTCGTGCCCAATTTAAAATTTAAACATTTATGATATAGATAGGATATACTGTGTGTCCACGAGCTCACACCACAGAACCGGTTGCCTACCGCTAGGCATCAGGCATGACCGGTCACGGGGAGCCAACGGGGCCGGCAAAGGAGGTAAGACAGAGTGCGTGCTCGAGAAGTAACTTCTGCTTTACAGCAGAATCTACCGTAAAATTGAGTAAAAAGTTAGAAGTCCAATTATTCGTGATATTTCGATAACTTTTTAATAATTTTTACGGTCGATTTGGCTGCAAGGCAGAAGAATTACTTCAATCTAACCCAATGTGATATCACCGCCTCAAATGTCAACGTTGACGATGTTCGGAGCAGTTCGAGAGGGCGCGCTCTGCTTTACATCCTTTGCCGGTTCCGTTAGCTCCCGGTAACAGGTTATGTTGGGCGCCTAGCGGCAGGCAACTAGAGTTACTGCAGTGTAAGCTCGTGGACACACTGTATGTGTATACTATGTATGTATAAGCGCATTATGTTTTGTTAACATACCATTCCATTGTATGTGAGCAAATAAATACATATATATTAATATATATGTATGTATCACACATAAAAAATGAAAGATTTCATATGTTTGAGCTTACATCTAACAGTAAAGAGCTGATACCGTTTCTACCTGCTTTAAACATGGCCATTGCATCGCGTCGCATCGCATCGATTCCGATATACTCCGATCTCGAGGTGCACGGCGCTGTCAGGCGCGCTTAGGATCAGCCAGATGGCAATTAATGGTAATTACAGGGCAGACAGAAGCGGGCAGCAGTATTTTCTGTATTGTCGCCAGGATTCTGGGCGGCCGCCCACCAAGTCAACGCACTGATCTATATACTTCCAACAAAGGAGGCTGTAGAGACTTGCAAACAATAGCCGGGATAAAAGAGTCAAGAGTCAATCAATCTATAACTTATATTCTCTATACCTATGTAAAAGAAAAAGTTTTAAATCTCCGTCCTAAAATGTCTTTGAAAGAAAGGTGTGTGAGTGCCGAGTATTATCGCGGTAACCGCATCGATATTAAACGAATGCTCTTATTTTGTTTTTCTCTAAAAAGCGACCCTTGAATGGGAAAAAAACAAACGATTCAACATCGCTAAATGTTCCAAAGCATAAGCTTATGCAAAAAAGAAGTTCGATTCGAATACTCGGATCTTCGACGATACCCCCTATCCTGATGCAAATATCCTTCGTCTCTGCAGTTATCACTTTTTAAGATATCTCGATATAATTCAATCCAACTTTTGATTATAGGCTCATTTTTACTTCCGAACACCGGCCTGATTTGAACGCGATAATTAAGATGAGTATATTGTGTAAAACGGATCGTAATAACAGCGATAACAATGGACCCTTCCTGAAAGTGGAATCGATCGTAAACTTTGAAGATTATATTGTGGAGGTCCGTTATCCTCTTCTAACTAATCCGTGAATGATGTTACCTAAAACTGACGTAGGCTTTCCTCGGAACCATCGGAATCATAAGAATAATGGTATCAAGTTCCGATGCTTCTGGTGCTTTTTTTATCGCCCAGATAAATCCGAGCACCTGGATATCGAGCTCATTGTCAGCAAAAAATAAAAGTTGGAACTTCGCGCGGAAGCATCCGGAAGCTCAATGCTTTTTGTTCGTTCGAAGAACCCATGTATATTTTTTCTTTCAATTTTTCAGATTCAGGGTAGAGGCTTTTTCTCTTTTTTTTCAATCAAGAGTCGAAGAGGCGATTAGGAGAAAACAGTTCCTTAAGAATCTGAAGTAAGTGCGAAAAATCGTTGATGTACAAAAAACAAAAAATTCCAAATAAAATAAATAAAATCGCATCACCTTGACCTTCTCTAAAAACTTTCGTCACTGTTCGCAACTATGGTCAATTTGAAGCAAAAAATTTACTAAAGGGTTTCGCGATATCTTCATTTTAAAGGACAAAAATGGCTTTTTTTAGATTACCAACGGTATAGACAGTAAGGAGAATAAATAAATTCAAACCCCTAATTTTTTCGACAAAATTATTATCTTTTGTTTTGTCTCCAAGTGCTTCGATCTTGATGAGCAACAAAATCAAAGATTTGACCATTTTCTTGAACCGTTCTAACAGGTATACCTACTATACCCTTTTATTTAACTGTTGAAAAAACGAGGCCAGGAATTGTAGTGACACAGCACGTTGATCAGAGTATTAAAATTCAGAATTTAAAAAAATTCTAATAAGATGAGAAAAAAAAAAAATTGGCTTGTAAAACCAAGAAGAGTTCTGAAAATTAGAACTGGGAAGGACCGTTCTTGCATAATTTATTGTTAGTGTAGACTGGCACTACATGACCACAAACTCAGGGAAGTATAATCAAGGCGAATTTTTGTCAAAGAAAAATACTCTACTTTGAGGTTTACGTTTATTAGAAGAAACGAAAATGAAACTATAGTCGTATACGCTAAGATCTCAAAGGATCATTATTTATAATTAAGACAGTGTTTGTGTACCGGATGACGAGTGCAGAGTAATATTATTCTTCTTATTATTATTATTTTTGTTATTATTGTTATGATTATTGTTATCACATTCCTCCATTCCATTATTATTATTAAGACATTCCTGGATGGATGTATCTACCGGTTTCACCATACAGTATACATTCTAGATAAGCATTAATCGCAGGCTAAATTTTTACATAAAACAAATAAATAAATAAATTTGAAAAAAAACAATCGAAATACTTTTCATACTTATCTACGTGGGAAATAGTAATACTATGTTTATAAAAAAAGTGAAATAAAAGCTATAGGTCGCACGCGTACGTAATGTAAAATTATATGGGTTTGTAATAATCGAATATAATAATTGTATAGGATCGGTTCAAATTGTCAAATATGCATCACTTTAATTTTATTAAGAAAAAAAAAAAAAAAAAAACAAAACAAACTTTGAAATTTTACTTACTCGTAATGGTTGTTTTTTTAGTTTTATCACGTTGTCCGGGAGTTTCCAAGGGTTGAACAGCGCTGTGAGATTCAGTGAGTTCGTATTCCGCCCAATCGTTGCTGTCCGACCACGTGTGATAACCGTTATTGTTGTTACTGTTTATAACACCGTTATTATTATTGCCATTAACACCCGTGTGCTTACTAGGTCTCTCGGAATTGTATTGAGCTTCGGGATTTGTAACAGCTGAACAAGTTATGCAAACTGGAGCATGAAGAGACGAACCGAGATGAGGAGGTTGAGAATTTACACGGTACAAATGTCTTTGGCCCGGATGTGCTTGGGGAATCCCAATGAAATATCTGAAAAAGAAAATATAACAAAACTGGTAAGATCTACTGACCTATAATTATTGATAAACAAACCCCAGAACTTCCCATCTGAATTCACATTTTCCTTAATCATGTTTTGGGGAATTAAAAAAATTAGGAATTTTGACCAAATTATTTTCCTAGCAGTAGCCAAAAAATTGACCTTCTACCAAGTTTCGGTAAATCTGCGTTCGAGTGAGGATTACTTTGGGGGTTTCCTAATCTAGATGTACGTACCAGTGAATGGATCGATTCAAAAATTTAATGACAATGTTCGCGACGCGATATTTTTAGGACATTTCGCATGTCGCACTCACATAGTATTGTTGACCTGATCCCACGCCAATATTCTCACGACTTCGTATCTTCCGTGGGTTAAGGGCACAACTCTTTTCTTCAATACGTTTGCCAGGACAATGTGTTTGTAGTATCCTGACGGTCCATCGCGCACGGGAATTATAGCAACGTAGCTACTTCCGTCCATTGAAAATACCGGAGATTCTGGCGGCGTGTCTACCCATCCTCGTCCTTCTCCCAATACTCGTTGTATTTCCTTCGAAAAATTTGATTATATGTGTACGCGTTAGTCACGATGGTCACGATTTACACGCGTGCATCTTCAGACACATTACATAAACTCACCTGACAATTCCACATTGGACTTTCGCAGACGGTGATTATTGAGAGATTTTGAGATCTCGTTAACCAAGTTACGCATATCTCGGTAAGGGATACCCAAGAAGCGGTGGTAAAGTAGTGTTCCCTGTAAGTTGAAAAAGCAAAAGGAAAAAAAATAAATTATGGAGTGGCTGGTACTCGGCGTGACTTTATACTTTGAAGGTATAACGATTCATTTCGGAGTATCTTGCCATTGTGTCTCTCATATCTTCTTGTCTCTTTACCTCTTATTTGCGGCTCTTGGGCACAACCTATAGCCGCTGTTCGCAATGAAGAATACCACGAACAAAATAATCAGAGAATCGAGTCTCGTGCAGTAAGCAAATAATCGATATTTCACCAACACGCAACGGAAATTCAACGCCTTGTGTAGAAGTATATAGAGTATAATGAAAAGTATATTTTATGTACATAAATCGATTGTTTCACGAGAAAGCTGAAAAAAAATGAATTCGTTAATAGAAATTCAAATAAAACCATAAACTTACACGTGCTCGATCGCAGGGGGAGGCCTCACTGTTCTACTTCGAATATTTTTGGGGTCGGCCAAATCAGCGACGATCAGTTTTATCGAAGGATTTGGCGTTCCCGGCTGCAAAAAAAAAATTAAATCAAATCAAATCAATTCAATTAATTTACAACCTAATTCGCAATTTCAACAATGAAATAGCTGCGGTATATGGGTGTACTACGGGCGCGCGTATACTATGTTCTTTCATTACAAATTGATGCCGCTTACCTTAGGGTAACGCAGAGATCGAATATCCGGATAAAGTGTTCTCGAGCCCTCTCCAAACCATGGGATCCGCATTTCTTGTACGAGAGAATCGTTGAACGAGGCGTAGAGCATTAAATGTCCATCTTTCGACATCCATATCGCCTCTGAGCTGCGTAAGATCTCCTCTGTCGAAGTCGATAAATCAAATGATTCTTAAGTATGTTATCAAGGAAATGAGAGATAAATTATCACGACGGTCAACTGTACGGGATCACAAAAAAAAAGAAAATTACAAAAAACCAAACGAAACATTATGAAAACTGACGTTTTAAAAATTCTAACTAAAGCTCACCCTCTGCAGAGTGTACGGGATTAAAAATACGTATTCCCGTTTGCCTATTACCTTCGTACAACCAATCCGGCAATCCATTTGATAATATTCCCGGTATCGCTGAATTCGTCACTCGGTACCCCGTGTTGCTGAGTGGACCAGGTCTGTAATATATGTCGTAATCTTGGATCATAACCAACCCGTGACCTCTCGGCGTCCATTGAGCTAGCAGCAAATAAGGATGACCGTCGGTCTCTGGCTGAGGGGTGAGCGGTATGGTTTCTCTGAAAAGTTGAAAGAGAAAAAAAAAGCAAAAGAAAAAACGTTAAACATCTGGATGAAAGAGAAAAGAATTTTCTTTTTTAGAACGCTCGTACAAAAACTTACCCCGTGTTTACGTCGTATATAATATACTGCGCTAGGTAAGAATGCCGAAATAATTTCTTCACATTTTGAGCCAGTAGTAAATATTTGTGATCCGGGGACAGGGCGAATTTCGCCGGATTTAAGCGCCTCTGTAAATTGCGGGAGTTATAACAATACGAAAGAAATTTGACGACGTATAATCCTGAACATTAGTCTGCTCGTAGGTTTAATAATCCGTTTGTTCAAATACTCACGAAGGTCGAATTCGGCATAAGACTATGCGATGTTATATTCGGGTCGGATGAATCCAACAGAGAAATTCCACCCGCCGCGTCACGGTAACAAATATGGCGTCCGCTTACCCAAGTTCCATTAAATAACAACGGTGATAGATCTCCCGACAAGACCTAATAACAATTCGAAAAGTATTGAAACGGACCCGCTTCCCTCTGCAGATGTAATCGAATCTGAAGGATCAAAGGAAAGAGCGAAACCCATAGATGCTTCACTTTTCAAGGAATTGAAGAATATTTCTCCTTTTATAAATCATAGGTTCAATGAAATCATATTTCAGATTTTAATCTTCTACACCGTGGCCTGGAGGAAAATGATTTTATCCAAGGAATTTATTACACATACACAAGTATAGGGTCACCGTCGTCCCTACTCAACGACCTTATATTTTTTTGCATCGTGATAAGTTTATTTTAACAAACGCGCTACCGGCAATTTCCTTGCTCACCTACAAAAATGACTTTATGTATAGCGTGTAACATTATACATAGCGTATAGATTTGATACGCGTTATGATAGTAGGAAACCATCGACCCTAATTACGTTCCACGTCGCATCGCGAAGATGAAAACAGAGAAAAGATAAAAGAGCAAAATCGAGGGTATAGGGAAGAGAAAAAAAAAACAAAAGGAAATTAAGAGTGGAGAAGAGAGGGTATAGAAGAAACCAACGTTGGTAAGGAAGATAAATTGAGATGAAATTCAACTACATGAAATGGACCCTCATAGCGATAGGTTTGTTCAAATCGATTAGGTGAAATGAAACACTTTCGGTTCTCATCAAACCTACACTACACGGGATCGTGACTCGACGATAATATCATAACCCTTCATCAATCAACACACTCTTGTTCATCGCTATTGTATATAATATGCAGAATGCTGGTAAACGAAAGTTCACTTAAATACATTTTAAATTTGAAAAGTTAGAACGCCACCTCGGAACATCGCAATAAAAATTGCTCCTTTTTTCGAATTTCGGTAATTTTTTGTGATCTAAAAATTTGTTGTAAACCCGATCATATGTTTGAAAATAAAATTAATAAAATCTAAGGTTAATAAATAATTTTCTTCGATGATATTCAAAAAATTCTAAACGTTTATCGTTCCTTGGAGTTTAGGAAACACAAATGAAGGAATTCCTTTGAGAGGTTTTCGAGGTGGTACAATTACCCGGAGAATTCAAAAAAAAATCACCTGAAATGGTTCTATAAATGTATTTAGAGGAACGCGACAAGCAAAAAGGTATATAATTAAAGGGGCAAATTAACTTACCTCTGATAGACGTAAACGGGAACCACGTACTCGAGGACCTTCATCAGGAGGTGTGAGAAGTGCGACAGAAGTAACAATCAGAGCAAGAACTGCGATGATTACGAGAAGTGCGATTAAAATACCCCTCCAGTTTCTCTGATTCGGATTTGTCGAAACGAGCTCCTAATTTTTGAAAATCATTCACCGGTCATTTCGTGTACATGAAAATAGAGATGGTTTAAAATTTCACGCGTAATCACGTTCCAATTATCAATAATTATTTTTAACAAAAAAATTCACGCGATCTTTATCGTTGTAATTTTTTTTTTCTTTTCAGTTTTTATTTGTTCATTTTTTTCTCTCGGATATGGATATGAGCGAAAATATCCAACACAAGTTGCATAATATTTAGCGGGATAAATGACGACCGAATTATTTTGGGTTTCAATCATTTCTTCTTCTTGTTTTTTTTTTTTTTTTTAAGCATCGTTTTTCAAAATTCCAAATATCCGGCTCTCGCGTATATTCAGATCTTGTCAAGCTGTCATCTTCACAATATTTCAAAAAACTGCCGAAGATATAGCTAAATGTTTCTACACGTGTCGTTGATGCACCGCAACTTTTCGTTAAAGAGACAAAAAAAAATCTGTTTCCATTTTCAAACTGACAAACGATTGGAATTTAGAAATAAATTGTTATTTGCCCTGCATCGTTTGACCATCATTTGTCCCTCCTTTGATACCGTACAACTTTCATCCGAAGTTCATACCCGGCATTTTCATCTCGATTTGCGAAATATCTAACTGAATACATATAACATGTATCAAATGGGTCACTCTACAGCGTAAATAAATAATATAATAACTATATATGATAATAAATAAAAACGAGATCAAAGTGTTGGAAAATACTCCCCGCATCCTCTGTGGCCTGCTCGACTCTCTTTGAAAGCAATTCATTAACTTCGGAATCAAAATCAGTATATGAATCTGCACACGGTGATTGCTCGTTGAGCAAATCAAGCGAACGGTATTTCGGAAATTCTCATTATCATGTATTTCGAAATTAATTTCACATTTCATCCCATGCAATTAATTCGCTCTAGTTATTTATTTATTATCATTATTTTTTGTTACGTACATTAATTTTATTCGACAAATAGGTGGTATGAAAAAGTGTGTGTTGAATCTATAAGGAGCTGTGAATAATTCAGTTGGAATAAGAATATCAAATTGTGTAAATTATAATTCAAGTGAATGAAATATACCTAACATGCAATGGAATTCTTGCGGCATCTTCAACGAACAACAAACTATAATGCTATGCATTTCAGTTTTACGAAGCAAATTGCACTGTCTGCATAAAAGAGTTCGTATGTTT